>CM049851.1:33093339-33108339 GCA_027422415.1 Schizothorax lantsangensis | reverse complement strand
CACTCTCTCTCTCTCTCACACTCTCTCACACACTCTCTCTCTCTCTCACACTCTCTCTCTCACACACACACACACACTCTCTCTCACACACACACACACACACACACACACACACACACTCTCTCTCTCTCTCTCACACACACACACTCTCTCTCTCACACACACTCTCTCTCTCTCTCTCTCACACACACACACACACACACTCTCTCTCTCACACACACACACTCTCTCTACTTTACAATAAGGTTCATTAATGTATTAACTAACATGAACTAACCATGAGCAACACATTTGTTACTGTATTTGTTAATCTTTGTTAACGTTAATAATACAGCTGTTCATTGTTAGTTCATGTTAGTTCACAGTGCATGAACTAATGTTAACAAGATTTTAATAAAGTATTAGTAAATGTTGAAATTAACATTAACAAAGATTAATAAATGCTGTATACGTGCAGTTCATTATTAGTTCATGTTAACTAATGTAGTTAACTAATGTTAAGTTAGTTAACATTACTAACCCCCCACTTTAAGTTACTAAAGCTACCTCGAGGTTGTAGGATAACGTTCTCAGACCCTTGTTGGTAACTATCAGTGTGTTAGTGGCAATGGTGACTGATATTTCTCTGCAATAGACATGAATACTTTGGAGCGAAAGTTGGACAAACGTTCGAAGAAAGATTCCGAAGACGACACCATTGTGGGAAAGAGAATCCGTGTTGCCAAACGTCTGTGGGAGGATGAGGATGATGACCCCCCTACTGCCGTGGCCACAGTCAGTGGAACCAAAGTGAGTTTTTGTTTTATGTACTAACTCTTTAACGTTACCCCATAAAGACGTCATTTTGCACAATTGTTTTGGCTTGTTTCTCGTTTAAAACGCATTGAAATCATTAACAAGCTTTAAAATTACCCATTTTTCGACTAGCCTATCCGATTTCATAAACAACATTCAATCAAATGAAGCAAGGGTCCATGTACTTTTGTCCATTCCTTTTTCGTTTTGTAACCATGGAAACAAAAACAAAAAAGGAACGTTTGTTGTATTTTTAAATACTATGTTGAATACCAAAATTTTAATCAACCTTTTTAAAAAAAAATCATGCGCACAAAATAAAATAATGACTAATTTTTGGATTTTTTTAAATGATGTTTTGCATTTTTATAAACTAAAATTAAAAACGAACAGATTAATATAAAAATGTCAATTTAATAAACATTAATAAACAAGTAATAAACATAAAACAACTAAAACTCATTTGAAATAGACCAATGCACGGCTGTCCAATCTACAATGACAACAAAACACATAAGTTACCTCACGCATATACACAATGTAACGAGTCTTCAGTTCCACCAACAACACAATAATACACCAATAATAAAACACCAACAATACATACCAGGTAGCAATTAAACAAACGTGATCTGTAGCATATAAAAGTGTACTCACCTTAAGGTAATAGCAGCGGAGCTGATGATGGCACAGAACTGCCAAAATTAGATTTAAAGGGATATTCCACCCAGGGCTCCAGACTAACTTTTTTCACAAGGAGCACAGTTGCCCCCAACTGAAAATTTTAGGGGCACAACCAGAAAATTTAGGAGCACACACCGTAAATCAACATACTAACCAAATATTCACATTTCTACTCATTTCCAGTTTATTACTAATAAATACTTTGATAATGTACTAGGGCTGCAACGTTTCAAATAGCTCACGGTTCAGTTTATATCAGGGTTTTAGGTTCACGGTTTCGGTATGATTTGGTATGTGCTATGTTCAGGGAAAAAAAGACTACTGATCAGCTGAATGGATTCCAAAATGGTAAATATCCATTGTTTTACTCGAGGGGAGGTGGAAAATGAGCTTAATTCCCCAAATGGTGGAATATCCCTTTAAGACTGCTTACAATGCGCCGAAGGAATAACGAGTGATATATAAACCTACAACACTGCATGCTTGTTGTATAACCATCTTATATCATTTATATCTACTATGTACCATACTACAAACAAACTACAAAACAAGCTGCTCAGATTTGCCTCCTGTTTGTACGTCAAAACTAGCCTGGTTCTACCAGACTCTCGTACATTTCATTTGTACAGAGAGTCTGGCCTCTCTCCATTGACAAGCGTTAACTTCCTTGTAGGCGGTACTCTGTTGAAGTTTAAAACTATTGGATCTGCCCAGAGTCACTCTGGATCTGCCATAACCAATCGCTAACGTTTGGCCGTGACGTATGTCAACTCAAACTAGCACACGGTCTCAACGTCAGGCTACGTCAAAACCGGATCTCATTTGAAATATGCCCCCTCCCATGCAACACTATTGTTTATACATTTTAGGTGGCTTGGGACAAAAATGTCATACAGTAAGCTTGTAAGCACAATGATATAACTAAGGTAATAATTTGTATGTTTTAATAAAAAAAAAAAAAAATTTATATGTTGCCACAGGCTGCCATTCACAATCAAGGGGCAGAAATCCTAGCTGCCATTTCCTTGGAAGAACAAGCAGAAAATAGTGACAATGAGCTCTCACTTGTGCGTCAAGAATTGCTGGAAATAAAAAAATTCATCTTCACAGGTAAACGTATTATATTTCCATTCTACACACACACACACACACAAACACACACACACAGTAAAACTTAATAGCTGGGGCTTTTATTTTGCCAGATCATAAAACTCGACCTGCCAATGTTTCCTATTCATTTACCAGACTAGAAAAAGTTCTCTGACCACACAGAAAAATTGGCTGGTGTAAATTGTATATGGGGACTTACATCACATCATTATTTTAAAAGGACTGATAAGAAGCGTGATGTTTTCAACAGTGTGTCTCACGAATACTATAATGGGATAAATGCAGAGACTGAATTTCCCTCACAGGATCAAAAAAGTCTACTTCTATTCTTATACTTATTGGCTACAGTTTTTCACATCCGTTTTTCCTGTTGATGCAGAGATACCTCAGATAAAAGAAATGCTCAATAGAAGCTCCATGCACCTCGGCAGTCCAGGGTCTCTCCCTAGCCCTTCAAACCCTGTTCAAATAGTGAGTACTTTTTTGTGCAGTGCTGTTGGAAAGTGCTTGCAATCACCTTGTCTTCTATATTAATTGGTCATAATCGAATACAATTTACTGTAAATTTGTCCTAATCTAATCTCCCAAATTTCCTGGTACCTTGTGGCAATGGCTCTTTTTGACACTACTTATTGATAATATGAAATCTCCAACATTGGCAGTAGGGACCAGGAATGCTTGACATTATACTATTGGGACCAATTTCAACATTCAATTGTACATAAATCTGGAATGCTGGACATTTTGTTTACTATACTGAATTGAAACTTTTAAGCCTATCAATTTTATTTTGTTCAACAGGAAGAAATTGTCCCGGGTTCAGGGGTTTACGTATCGCGAAGTGTGTGGCGCTCTGCTTGCCAGGCATCCAGTGGGACTTCAATGGCAAGGATTTTGCTGCTTGGGGTGTTTGACATTGAAACACTCGTCAAAAGTAATTTGAGAGGTTAGTATTGTCTGTGCAGTAGTGTAGAGTGTGGTTAAAAATGCTTATTCCATGGTCACATTTGTTATGTTAAAGCTACATTGTGTTAGCCTGGAAATCCAGACCTAAATCTGAAAGATATAAGGGTCTGGCATCGAGTAATGAAATCGCTCATTATGATGGAAGGCACCAAGCATGTGTGAAAATCTCACTGCACGCAAATGGATAACACTATGACCAATCACAACAACACACGGGGTGACATATCCAAAGCCCCATACGCTTAGCTACCAGCGGAGCTAACTGGTAGATTAGACTCTTGCAATGAAAAATAACTACAATTTAGAGTGTCCTTTGCCTGTGATCCGTCATAGCACACAGATTTATGTTACAACGTAGCCTATACAATTCTTTTTCATCGACGCAAGGGAAAGTATCCTAGACATCGTTCTAGCGTTATGCACAACCATGCTATAGTTAGCCAAGCAACTATAAAACTTCAAATTTATACCATAGACTGTATAGATTTACACAAATAGGCTGAATTACCTGTCGAGAAGAAAGCGGGCAACTTCGACGTCCCTTTTAAAATCCTCGCTCATCACGCGAAAGGCGGAGCTTGAATTCCCAGGAATGTCCCTCGTTGGCGATTGTATTTCAAAGATGGAGGCGCAACATGGATTCAGCCATTCGCGCGACTTATAGTTGGACTTATTGTATTCTGAATAGCAAATTCTACACTTACGAGAATACTTTGATTAGTAGGTGGAAGTAATTACACATAAATGAGCACATATTTTTTGAAAGAACAATTTTAAGGCTATAAGCATGCTAGCCAGGTTCCTTAACCACTATGCTACCACTCCAGGAATCACAATGTGCCTTACTGCCCTTAAATGGTAGCGACCAACCCTCTGGCTCAAGAACTACCTTACTGAACTGATTGAAATCAAACCAAACTGGACTACTCATATTCCGATTAAGACACCCAGATAATGCAATTGAAAGTCAAATAACTTGTGCATGTATACGCCAATCGAACTGAAGTTGGACTGGAGGAACCCTGCGTGCCATGTCGTCTGCCTTCTGCCCCTTCTTCCAGTGGAACCTATACATAATATTTTAATAGGATTTGTGTTACGTGCCTTATACTGGAATTCAGGTCTTAGCCTGATTATTAGTAATAATTTGATTAAAGGGGCGATGATGGCGCAGGTGGTAGAGGTACCATTTGGCACCTCTGCAGATTCGAGCCCCGCTCTGTCTGACCCCATCAAAGTGTCCTTGAGCAAGATCAGGGTGGCCGCGGGTCCTTAAAATGTCTTAAATAAAGTGTTCCTAATATAAGGCCTTAAAAAGTATTAAAATGTCATAAATTCAGATTCGATGGGTATTAAATATTTGCGCCGCGTTCTCCGTTCCGTGTGTGTGTGTGTGTCGGCGCGCTGCGCAGTGCTCTCTGCTCAATGTTCCGCTACGTGTGTGTCAGCGCTCTCTGCTCAATGTTCAGCTCCAATCATGTAGGCTACCGATCACACACTGGAAAAGCAAATTCCGCTCAAATAACATGAACATTCTCAGTAGTAGACTTCTGTTTGCAATAGCCCTGAGCTGTATAGCCATGCTGGGCAACAAATGGTAAAATTACCTGCTCTGATCACATACTCCGGTATTAATAGCTTTGTATGACTATACTTTATTTTGATAATTAGTCAAAAAAATAAATATGTTAAATCTGAGAATGTTGCATAGAACTGAATGAAGAATAATATATTGATGTTTAATATTATTTTAATATAGGGCTATTTTCTGTCCAATTTGTGTGGGCATTTTTCTTTTTTTTTTCTGTGTTTAATTTAATTAGGTTATTCTACATTTAAATATTAATGATTACAAGTTTGGGGAAATGCGATTAATTGCGATTAATTACAACAAATTGTGTTCTTAATTAGTTTTTTTTTTAATCGATTCCTAGCCCTATTTATAACATATGATATAGTTAAGTAACATAACATGACGGGAGCTATTTTGCTGAATATTCTCACAATTGCAAATGTTACATTGATTTTAGTTCAATGAACAAGTAGTTAATATTAAATTACTTCAATTACTTGGGTTAAACATTAAATATTACGTATACATATGTAATATAATGTGTATTTCCATCACAGGTTTGGTCTTAAATTTCATTCAAAGTGGCATTAAAAAAGGTCTTAAAAAGTCTTAAATTTAATTTGTTTATATCTGTAGACACCCTGAAGATACTGAACCCCAAACTTCTCCCAGTGGCAGGTTGGCACCTTGCATAGCAGCCTCCGCCACTGGTGTGTGAATGGGTGAATGTGAGGCATACATTGTAAAGCGCTTTGAGTGCTCGTAGGAGTAGAAAAGCGCAATATAAATGCAGTCCATTTACCATTTAAGCTGTGCATGTAAATGGACCGACGGTGTGTATGTGTCTGTTTTCAACCATTTTGATTGTCATGCTGCTGATAATGAAAACGTAAACTATATATACTGGTTATTTTTCATACTGAAAAACAACTTTTTTCCCTCAGGAGGGGAATCCAAGGTGACAAAGGGGGAGATGGGGAGAGAAGAAGCGCCCTGGATGAAATGAAATTAAAAGCTATAATGGGTAAGTTATGATTTTGCTATTTGACATCATCTGCCACAGGTCTGTATTTAAAGTGTTGTGAGCCTAGACTCAGTCAAATCAGTTACTGGACTGACAAGATTTTATTTGTATATGTTCAAATTCACATTCGGCATTCCAAAAAACAAAAAGTTAGTTTCGATGAGAGGTGGTGGTGGGTGGTGTTTGGCACTATGACCCTATCTCGCCTGCAAATTAAATTGGTGCAAAACTGTCCGCCATGCTTACACACTGATTGCAGTGTAAGTGTGGTCTTACTTGCATACTCACATACTTTGTCACTCAATTTTACTGACTTGCACTAGAAGAAACTGCAATAAAGAATTTTTTTTTAATCTTGGTGATACATTTATTCACCAGTGTTTTGTCTGCTTTATACCTAAAACTTTTTTCTTTAAAATCTACCTTCTCAGATGCAGTTATGTCAAAGCACTCCGTTTCGGCTGGCCAGATCGGAACAGCCCTGAATGGGAAGATGGCAGAGCTAAGACTGGCAATGTCCAGGAAAAATGTTAATCAAAAATGAGTGTTTCCCCAGTGAGTGAGTTTGGGAATATTTTGAAATGAAATACTGAGGGGAAAAAGTGAGCGCTTTGAAAAGGCTTTAAAAATAAAATAAAGTCTGAAGTTGAAGTTAAATGAAGTTAAAGTTTTTACTTGAAAAGTGTGTAGTTGTCAAGTCTGTGCTGAAAAAAAATGCATTAAAGTTTGTATTTGAAAAGACTGAATTGTGTGTTCTGTGGAATGAGTACAAATATATGTGCAGGCTGTATAAAAAACATAGTTGTGCCACTAATATAAGTGAAAGTACATGGTGTCATCATATTAGAAGCATATTTGTATCCCTAATATAAGTGAAAGTATGTACTATGGAAATAAGTACATATATGCATGTATACATATATGTATCTTATATTTCACATGTATGTGCATATATGGGAAAATATATGGCACTTACATGAAAACGGCCATTTTTGCTATATTTTGAAATATATATTTCATATATGTCTATGTGTTTTACATATATGAATTTTGCATATATTCTCATATAGGCAGCAGACATACATGGGCACTAACATTATATATGTAATTTACATATATTGACATATATTACATTTCTGTATGGGTTATGGGATTGTGGGACAACTTGCTTCAGTTTTACAACAGTCAAGAATGTTCAGGGAGCTGACAGCCATGTTTACTGAATGTTCTTCATGATTGATATAATGTGTTGTTGGCACCACCATCTCTCCCAGGACCTGAAGTGGGACATTCACATAGACTCCCCATACGGAAATGTAATATATGTGCACATATGAAATATCCATATATGAAATACATGTTTTACATATGCCCTATCCATATATGAATCCTATTAGAAAATGGAACAATTTCATATATTGACATATAAGTCTACCCCATACAAAAATATATGTTTATGTATAATACATGTATTGCCATATATGGAATGTATATAATTATTAATATATGTGGGATATATGTCTATTTTAATTATGTGTTATATACAAACTAGACATATATGTGACGTGTCACTTGCCATATATGCCATAATCTTTTAATTATGAAATATATGGTTTCATATATTTGATCCTTTAATACATGATCTTTGTTTCATTTAAATGTTAAATGGTGCAATATGCTACAAAAAGAAACATCTTTATTTAAATAGGAAAAAATCTTATTGAGCTGCACAATCAAAAATCAAAAACAATATAACTGATCAAAACACTGAACAGACATAAGAAACAGAACATCAACCAATTGTAGTGGTTCAGCTAAAGGTCTACAGTTTTTGTATTCCCACAGCTTGGTTAGGTTTTGGTTTATTGCCATCCCCAATAGGCCCTCGGTGAAGACATTTCTGGATCACTGCATCTGTAAGAAATTAGTAAAAGTTAGGTTTTTATAATATAATTACAATAAATTGATTTACTAGGCCCAGAATTACATTTAAACTTAAACGTATATTAAAAATTAAATTGTCTGAACCCTATATGTATTTCAGGAAGTGCTCAACATTTAAAAGCAACTTTTTAACTTTGGTAATGTTGGGTGGTACAGTAAACTAAACTTGATTTTAGTCAACATGGTGTTAAAATATTGCAATCCAACACTGTACCAAAGTTCAATTTTGCTTTTAAGTTAGAACTGTGCCTATATCTTAAAGTGTTTAAGATGACAAATAAACTATACACAAAATGTTAGGGATATTTGACTTTCCGGTGAAATTCATGGAAAATGTAAAAATTCATGCTACAGTGATATTATATCATGAAAGTACGGCATTTATGTAGAAGCATGCAATATTAATTTCTTCATCTCAAACTATTTATTGAAACAAAAGCTAACAATAGTGGTGGCTATACCACAACAAAAATGTCAATGTCTCAATAACTTCTCATGTGTCCTTGTGCATCAATTACAGCTTGACAACAACGCCTCATGCTGTTCACAAGTTGACTTATTATCTGCTGAGGCATGGCATCCCACTCTTCTTGAAGGGCTGCCCTTAGGTCACTGAGGTTCTGGGGTGCAGGGTTACGACCCTCTACACGATGACTTAGCTGATCCCATAGGTTTTCTATGGGATTCAGGTCTGGAGAAAGTGCAGGCCACTCCATTTGAGGTACCCCAGCCTCCAGCAGCCGTTCCCTGATGATGCGACCTCAAGGAGCTGGGGCATTGTCGTCCATGAAGATGAAACCAGGCCTGTGTTGCTCATGCAGAGGCACAATAACTGGATTAATGATGTTATTCAGGTAGTATTGGCTTGTCACAGTACCATTCACAAGGTGTAGGCCAGTTCTGTATTGACTAAACACACCTGCCCAGACTGTAATGGCCAGGGAGACTTGCATGGGCCAGGGAGCATTTGCGCTGGATGAGGAACCAGTGCTGTTCTCTGATTAAAGTCAATTCACATTGAGCAGAAATGATGGCCACCAATGCTGTTGGAGACATCAAGGAGAAAGCCATGCAACAGCCACTGTTGTCACCAGATGAGCCTTTGGTGGTGGTGGTGGTGTTACAGTCTGGGCAGGTGTGTTTAGTCAATACAGAACTGGCCTACACCTTGTGAATGGTACTGTGACAAGCCAATACTACCTGAATAACATCAATAATCCAGTTATTGTGCCTCTGCGTGAGCAACACAGGCCTGCAATACAAATTTTTGTATTGCTTTATCACAGATGCTAATGTTGTTGTGTGTTGCTAGTAAATTGTGTTACGTTAATGTCTGTCTTAGAGATTTTATACATTTTTCTGATGTGAATGCCATGCATTGTGTTATATTTTTAATCGTATAATAGTCTCAAAGATAACATACTCTGTTAATGTTTTCTAAATATCATATAATCGCAAGTTTAAACGAATTAATATTGTTTAAAGCAGTGATTCTCAAGTGTGGTATGAGTACCACTAGTGTTACTCAGGCTCCCTCTAGTGGTACGCAGAGGAATCACTACATTAAATATAAATTAATGTTAATACATTTTAATTTAATCTTTATTTGGGTAAAGTTTTTTTTTGTTACATTTAAGTATAGTACAGTTTTTATTTAACTTTTGGTACAACACATTTTAATTTAATCATTATTTAAGTTTTGTATTTACCTGTATGTAAGCACTGTGCAGTGTTAATGTTCAAACTGTATTTACAATGTTAAAGTGGCTGACAACAATAAATATTCTTATTAGGAATAAAACTGCCTCGTTTTGAACTGTGCAGAGCTGTAGCTGAATAGTTGGGCCTACTACGCTACTGTATTTTAATGTTGGTCATTATGGTGGTACTTGGAGAGTCAAATATTTTCTGAGGTGGGACTTGATATAAAAAGTTGGAGAACCACTGTTTTAAAGGAATGGTATAAAACGAAAAACTGCTTTTTAAGAACTTTTCAGTGAACCATTTCTTCTTTCCCCTTGTAGAGTCATCAAGGATCCAGCTGTTTATTGGCAATTTGGTAAGGAATTGTTCATCTGCTACATTGCACTGTCACTTCTGGAAGAGATTCATTGACCTTTTATTTTTAATAAAAATTTACTTGATTTGATTTTACTTGTTTTACTAAATACACTGTATAGTTAGGATTCTGATTAAAACAGTGTAACTGGGGCTCTGAAAAAACTGCTTGTGAATAATTTAATATTGCAAACTTTCATCTGAATACATTAAATAGGTGTTTAATGAATAGTGTTGTGCACTTTGTTTCCAACCCCACTGTTATTGAACTTAAAGTGAAAATATTGTATGTGATTTGTTTTGCATTCAGTTTTCAGTTAAAGATATTTCACAATATCAAAGTTGATATTTTATGAGTATTTATTTTTGGTGTTTTTGTTATTTATACATACAGGACGGTACAGAAAGTGCACAAGTGTGTGAGAGAGGAGGGGACGGCATCAGGACCTAGAGCTGGGACTCTTTCAAGGATCACCCAAAGCACAACCACGCTATATGCACAAGGCTATTGGTTCTAATATTTTATCAGAATTTGAAGAAACATTTCTACTTAAAATATTAAATGCATTTCATTTAAGGCAGCGTTTTTCCTGCGTAAAGAATTTCCTCTGGCTGTCGACAAAACTCAGACAGTCCTATCCTTTACCACCGACATGGTTTCTGTTGCAGGTTCCATTCTCAAACTGTTCAACACATTTTCACTGCACAAATGTACAAATCTCTTGTAATGAGACACATTAGTAAAACATGTTTTCACAGAAACTATAGATTTCCACCAAAATAAAAGATCAACTGGTTTGAGTCATAAGAAGTACAAGGGTTTCTCTTGCAAGTGCAGCGCAAAATATGCATGTTATGGTACAAACACTTTGAGTCTTTAAATATTATATTTGGATTTTACAGGTTTTTAACAATACATCCAAGCACAAACACTGCAAGCTAAAGTTTGGGATTATTTTCAACTGTTTTATACTGTATGTTTCCAAAATAAAACTGCTGTTTTACAATATTGAGCATGTGGTAGTTTATTGAAGTTGATTGTAAAGCCATTGCTGCCAGTCATTTGATTTTTAAGCTTTATGTATGTGTACAGTGTTGATCTATATGCAAACTAGGTTGTAATTGAACGTACAGTTGTGTATTCATTCATGTTGAAAGTACGACGGTGAAACAACGTCACAATATCAACGTTGATTCCATTTGCAAAATCAACACATAATTCAACGTTAATCCAACGTCTACAGAACGACCTTAATTCACCAATGCTGAAGGTAAGACGGTGAAACAACGTCACGCTTTCAACGGTGAAACAACGTCATGATTTCACGGTGAAACAACGTCACAATATCAACGTTGATCCAATTTGCAAAATCGAAACATAATCCAACGTTGATTCAACCATGGTACCCGACGTTGATTCACCGGTGAATCAACGTTGAAATGCCGGTGTTCTGAAATATTCGGTGTCTGAGATTTTCGGGTGACGCTGGGCAGAGCATACATGAATATTCATGAGTTTCCTGTTTCGCGTTAAAGCGCCACTGAAAATATTGACTCGGTTTTCAGAATAAGAAATGTTTCAAAGTGAGTGTCCAGTTCAGCAGGTATTTAGGCTACTGTTAATTTAGGCACAATAGTTTGTAGATTGTGTCGTATGTTATGTTTAATAATTACAGCTATTAATTTGTTAATGTGCCTGAGGATACACTCCAACTTACTGAGCCAACAAACATTTTTATGTACCTAATTTTTTTTGACAATCTTTAAAACTGTTAATAACTGATATAAATGTATCTTTGCTGTTGTTGAGGTTCAAGGTTCAAGGTTCTTTATTATTTGTCACATACACAATCATACAGGGTATAATCAGTAGTGAAATGAGGGTCAGGACAGGTCCGCTCAATGGACAGTGCAAAAAAATAAAATAAAAACTGAAACAACACAAGAGAATATATATAAATATAGGTAAGAATAAGATTTTTAAAAAAAGAAAAGAATAAAATAAGGAGTAAAATGTGCAATGAAATAAAATGTGCAATACTGTCTCTACTGTGGATTTAATAAATATTAATATAAACAGGGATGTGCAAGAGGAACGTGCAAACAGGTTGTACCGGGTATGTACACATAGCAGCAATGCGGATGATGGAGAATAATGAATGTTTTTTACAGTTTATTAAATTGAGTCCTGTGGATGTTATGAGACTGAGTTTAGGAGCCTGATGGCCTGAGGGAAGAAGCTCCTCCTCAGTCTCTCAGTTTTTGCCATCATGCTCCTGAAGCGCTTGCCAGATGGCAGCAGAGTGAAAAGACGGTTACCGGGGTGATTTGAGTCCTTGATTATTTTTGCAGCTCTGCTTTTGCAGCGCTTGAGGTAGATGTCCTGCAGAGAGGGGAGGGCAGACCCAGAGATGCGCTCAGCTAAGCGCACGACTCTCTGCAGAGCTTTGCAGTCCTGATTTGTGGCGTTACTATACCACACTGAGATGCACTGAGTCAACTTTCTATGGCCCCTGAATAGAAAGTTTTCAGGATTGCTGGTGAGACCCTGAATTTCCTCCTCAGCTGTCGCAGATGGTACAGTCTTTGCCTGGCTTTCTTGACCTGTGTTTGAATGTGTGCAGTCCAAGTCAGGTCCTCGGAGATGTTTACACCGAGGTACTTGAAGCTGCTCACCCTCTCCACAGGGTCCCGCTGATCATAAGAGGAGTGTAGGGCCGCTGCTGTCTCTTCCTGAAGTCTACAATCAGCTCTTTAGTTTTGCTCACGTTCAGAGAGAGACAGTTGTCCTGGCACCATGATGTAAGTCTCTCTACCTCACCCAAGTATGCGGTCTCATCATTGTTGGAAATGAGGCCCAAACCACAGTATCATCAGCAAATTTAATAATAGAAGTGGAGCTGTGAGAGGACACGCAGTCGTGTGTGTAGAGAGAGTATAGCAGGGGACTCAGAACGCAGCCCTGCGGGGCTCCTACGTTCAGGGTGATGGAGTTGGAGGAACTGGCCCATTTTCACCACTTGTGGTCTGCCGGTGAGGAAGTCTTGAATCCAGTCACAGAGTGAAGTGTTTAGGCTGAGGTCTGAGAGTTTGACAGCTAGCTTGGTGGGGACTATAGTGTTGAAAGCTGAGCTATAGTCAATGAATAGCAGTCTGACATAGTTGCCATTTTTGCTGTCAATATGTGTGAGGGAGGAGTGCAGTACCTGAGAGATGGCATCATCAGTAGACCTATTTGGGCGATAGGCAAACTGAAGAGGGTCCAAGGTAGCAGGGATGGAGGAGCATATGTGTTTCTTTAAAAGTCTCTCAAAACCTTCATGACTGTTGATGTGAGGGCAACTGGACGATAGTCATTCAGGCAAGAGGGTTTACTGTTCTTAGGCACAGGAATGATGACAGATTTCTTAAATGAGGTGGGGATCACAGAGGTAGCAAGGGACTCATTAAAGATGGAAGTAAACAAACCAGCAAGCTGATCGGCGCAAGACCTCAGAACGCAGCCAGTAATCCCATCAGGTCCGGCGGCTTTTCTGATGTTTACTCTCCTTAGTTCTCTCCGAACCTTGTCCTCCGACACGGTGATAACATGATCAACATCGCTGCAGATGATCTTCAGTCCCTGCCACATGCGTCGAGAGTCATTGAGCTGAAAATGTGACTCAATTCTCTCTCTGTATCGGAGTTTAGCAGCTCTAACTGCCCGTCGGAGAGCATAACATGATGCTTTGTACTCGCTCATGTTTCCTGACAAAAGACCGGCGTTGTATTGTCAGTGCGTTGGTTACCGCAGCACGGATTGTTCTGTCCACCCACGGTTTCTGATTAGAGAATGTCCTTATTGTTACCGTTTCAGTGGCTGTGGGGGCAAACAGTTTTGTGGTGCTTAGAATTCTTTATAATTAACCTGTTAACATGCACCAGGACGCCGGCGCACTGAAAGCTCTTTGTTTGCATGTCATTGTTTTCAAACAGATAAAGTAAAACAGGACAAAATGAATCTTGACAAACTATATATCATTTTGAAGGTCTAAGCCTCAAGCATCGACGACAGATCGCTGTTTCTCAATAGAAAGCTTATAAAGGAATGTATTTGCTAAATGTGTGTAAGCAGTACACATCAAAACATGTATAAAAAAAACCGCAGTACATACCAGATTCATCCTGATAACGACTCTCAAACGTATCCACTGCTGTAAATCCCGGTTTCATTTGAGAGATAAGGGTCCACTGAACAACATTCCATCGAGCACTTTTAGTCCAAAGAAACAACAACGTTGTAATTTGGATCGTTATTCATTTGTTTACGTCTCATCTCTTCAGGAGAGTTATTGTTTGTGTCCGTTATGGAACAAATTACGCTCAAAAACAGCGTCTTGGTGTAAAAAAACAGCATGATTTTGTAGCAGGCAATGTCCCAAACAGAACGAGATCATCAAAAAAAAAAAAAGTCAAAGATACACGGAAGATTGTTTATTTGAATTCTGGCGCTCCCTCGCGACGGCGCGTGAGTATTTATGTATCCATCTGTATGAATGATCGTCAGCATGTGATTACTAATGTATGAGCAGGAGCATCTGTATGTCAGAAATCAGTATGTACTTAAGTTATTTTTTTTATATTATTGTTTTTTTTTTCATCACTCAAAAATTATTATTATTGTATTTTTCTAGTGCTCAAATAAATCACTTATACGATGTCTAAGATTCTGTCTACTGTTTTATAATTGAAAAACTGCAGTGGCATGTATAATGACTAATAGTTTGTAGTTAGAACCCTTCAATATTTGGTAAATATTTGGTAAATATTTTGGGGGGGGGCTAGGGGGGGGGGGGGGGGGGGGGGA